>OU015432.1:24280693-24291966 GCA_907164795.1 Hemaris fuciformis | reverse complement strand
GGTGGGGGCCGCTTTCGTGTGCTTCGACCCTGGCGGGAAGAACACCACGACCACCAAGAAGCTCAAGTTACACGACTGCTGTACGGTGTTCCAGGCGGAGCTATTAGCCATCCTCAGAGCGTGCCAATGGGCTCTTGACCACAGATGCCCTGACGTTGCCATATTTAGCGACTCACTATCGTCAATTATGGCAATCCAGAACAGGAGCAACACCCACCCTCTGGTGTCCCAGATACATAAAGTGTTATGGGACTATCGGGAGGTAGGGAGGTTGCAACTGTCATGGGTCAAGAGTCACATTGGTATTGCAGGTAACGAACTTGCAGACAGCGCAGCCAATTCGGCCTGCAATTTACATAAAGCCCCGGATTACGCCAACTTTCCCATTAGCTTCATCAAAGCACGATTACGTGGCTCCTCCTTGGACACCTGGCAGTCGCGGTACAGTGCTGCTGAACAGGGCCAACACACTCGGTCACTCTTCCCTGGTCTCGGAGAAATCCGCAGGCTGTGGAAGGTGACCGAACCCAGCTTCTACCTCACTCAGGTCCTCACCGGACATGGATACCACAAGGCCTACCTCCATCGTTTCCATATCACTCCGGATGATCACTGCCCTTGTGACGACAGCACCAGCCAAAGCTTGGACCACCTTTTCGAGCACTGCCCAAGATTTGCCATGGCTAGGCACTCACACGAGATGGTCTGCCAACGATACCAGGCATCCCCATACTGCGTAAGGGATCTCCTCGCGAGGGGGAAGGAGAAGGCCCTCGCTTCTTACCTGAAGCTGGTCAACTCCATCCTGAGTCAGCTGAAGGATTTCAACGAAACCAACACCAACCCGGCTGGACCCTGAGGTCACCCAGTGACTTTTATGATCATAAACTACCATTTTTCTGATTTGTATAACTCTCTCTATTCATTACAATATTCATGTTATATTATATTTTCTTTTGTATACAAACTAGTATTAATTTCTTTCCATTGTAACCATGTTAGTGTAACTAGTTTTAAGTCTTATTTTACCACGTTATTTTCCACACTTAATTGTATTCAATTTATTTACATGTAATCTGTTCTTATCTTCCTCGGCGAGTGCGGACCGCGCATGCACCGTGAGGGGAAGCGGTGCCTGCGCGCCCGTGCAACCCGAAGGAAAGAAACTAATTGTTGCTTTTACTTTTCTTTTTATTGTTAATATTTTTATTTTGAATTTTCTTATTTGTTAATTTGACGACTGCGACTCAGTAATCACTACCTTTCATTTTATATAATTCTTTACACCAATCATTATGTTTTAGTCCTAAGTCTACCACCTTTTTGTATAATTGTTAACATAATTTGCTTTTGTGTCCAATCATTTAAATAAATAAAACCCTTGTATATCACATCTGACCGGACTCACCACACCAACACACACACCCTAACACACATCACACAAACAAACAAACTCCAGACAAACCGACAAGGAACGCGCTATCGTATCCAATAGCGAAGCCCGTTTCCTTGCCGGCACATGCACATGCACACCATCACACCCCACAGAGAAACAACAATTACCCCTACAGAGAAACATAGGAGAAAAAAAAAAAAAAAAAAAAAAAAAAAAAAAAAAACCTAACCTAACCTAACCTAACCTAACCTAACCTAACCTAACCTAACCTAACCTAACCTAACCTAACCTAACCTAACCTAACCTAACCTAACCTAACCTAACCTAACCTAACCTAACCTAACCTAACCTAACCTAACCTAACCTAACCTAACCTAACCTAACCTAACCTAACCTAACCTAACCTAACCTAACCTAACCTAACCTAACCTAACCTAACCTAACCTAACCTAACCTAACCTAACCTAACCTAACCTAACCTAACCTAACCTAACCTAACCTAACCTAACCTAACCTAACCTAACCTAACCTAACCTAACCTAACCTAACCTAACCTAACCTAACCTAACCTAACCTAACCTAACCTAACCTACCTAACCTAACCTAACCTAACCTAACCTAACCTAACCTAACCTAACCTAACCTAACCTAACCTAACCTACCTAACCTAACCTAACCTAACCTAACCTAACCTAACCTAACCTAACCTAACCTAACCTAACCTAACCTAACCTAACCTAACCTAACCTAACCTAACCTAACCTAACCTAACCTAACCTAACCTAACCTAACCTAACCTAACCTAACCTAACCTAACCTAACCTAACCTAACCTAACCTAACCTAACCTAACCTAACCTAACCTAACCTAACCTAACCTAACCTAACCTAACCTAACCTAACCTAACCTAACCTAACCTAACCTAACCTAACCTAACCTAACCTAACCTAACCTAACCTAACCTAACCTAACCTAACCTAACCTAACCTAACCTAACCTAACCTAACCTAACCTAACCTAACCTAACCTAACCTAACCTAACCTAACCTAACCTAACCTAACCTAACCTAACCTAACCTAACCTAACCTAACCTAACCTAACCTAACCTAACCTAACCTAACCTAACCTAACCTAACCTAACCTAACCTAACCTAACCTAACCTAACCTAACCTAACCTAACCTAACCTAACCTAACCTAACCTAACCTAACCTAACCTAACCTAACCTAACCTAACCTAACCTAACCTAACCTAACCTAACCTAACCTAACCTAACCTAACCTAACCTAACCTAACCTAACCTAACCTAACCTAACCTAACCTAACCTAACCTAACCTAACCTAACCTAACCTAACCTAACCTAACCTAACCTAACCTAACCTAACCTAACCTAACCTAACCTAACCTAACCTAACCTAACCTAACCTAACCTAACCTAACCTAACCTAACCTAACCTAACCTAACCTAACCTAACCTAACCTAACCTAACCTAACCTAACCTAACCTAACCTAACCTAACCTAACCTAACCTAACCTAACCTAACCTAACCTAACCTAACCTAACCTAACCTAACCTAACCTAACCTAACCTAACCTAACCTAACCTAACCTAACCTAACCAGTCGCAGCGCAACCGCGAGTCCGAGCGCCACGAAAATACGTCGCTCCGCGTTCAAAAAATCGTTAAAAATAGATAAAGTGCTCAGAAATAAGTGAAAATCAGTGAATTGGTGTAATTACATTATACGTGACGATTGGTGAAGGTTTCGTTCCAAAATCTCAAGAAACAACAGAGATATAGAAGAAAATACCGAAACTAACCTCAAAAACACGTGGTGAAAACACAAATCATGAAACGCTGAAGAAACGCGATCTATAACATAGTGTTTTCTCGACGCCTCTGGACGTGTCCTGGAGGCCTGCACAATCTTTCAAAAAACCAGATTTTTCGATCCAGTAGTTTCGAAGAAAATTGATAAAAACTATTAGAAACACGTGGTTGGAAATCCCTAAAAGTCCCGAAATCGGGACTTCAACATTCAAATCCTATACATCAAGAGACTCCAAACAGCATCTGGATCAAAAATTTAAGGTAAATTATAAAACCAATAAATAAAAGGGCATTTGCGGTTGAAGCGACAGACTTTAAAATTTTGATTAGATTTTAAAAATAAAATCCAGTGGTGACCTAAGTGTTTAGACTTAAAACCTAATAGACGAAACTCTAACTTAAACTTCAGTGAAAAAATTTTTAAAATCGGACCAGTAGTTAATGAAGAATTCGTTCATAAACAAAAAGATAAAACCGCAAAACAAACTTTGTTTTGCGGTTTACGTAAAAAATATTCCGAAAATTGTAAGTTAAAAACAATTAAAATAGTCAAACAAATTAAAGAACCTAAAAGTTTAGTGACAAAAAATAGCCATCCCGAAGGAAGAAATCACCTAGCTCAACCAGGAGTCGAGATATAAAGGAAACTAATCTCAAAAAATTCTTCATAACGGAGTGAATTCACGGAACAACTCGACGAACACGAAAGTTTATTAACAAAACTCGACATTGTGAATTACTAGTACGTACAAGACTTTAGTTGAATGTTAGATAATAGTCGATCAAATAGTATCATAGTTGTTTGTTGTCTACGTCATCCCACCGTGTAGTTGAGTTGCTTACGTCACGTGCAATTAAGAGCGTCGACACTGCTAATGTGAATTGTGTTTTAAAATTTACATTTTTGGAAATTGTGTTACGTCACGAATCGTTATTAAATAATTATTGTATATATATATATATATATATATATATTAGATGTATATAAACTAAAAAACCTTTTTTGTTGTCAAAAATATAAAACAGTAAATTTGAGTCAAGTAGAAAAATTTTGAAAATCATCCCCCCCCCCCCCCCCCCCCGCTTCCCAAAAAAGACTAAATTAACTCCCTGCGATCACTCCTCCAGACATTCCCCTCCGCCTCTTACTAAAAAACTTCACCCCACCCCCCCTCAGTATAATTACGTTATAATTAGTCGCGAGATACCCAAGTTGGGTATCACCGAAATTGGCGTGACGAGAGCAACCAATTGGACCTGGCAAAATTTTAAAATTTTGTAATATATAAAGAAATATTGACAGCTTTGACAGAACTATTATCTATATATTATTAATAATAAGTTTATTAGAAATAAGTTAGTATTAAGATCCTTTCAGTGTATGCTATCTTAAACCTATGTCCCAGAACATATTATAAGCCCCCTGAGGACTTTGGAAATTTCCATTCACAGTCAATAGTAAACAACTTACGTCACACGCTCCGCCCACATCGAACGTTCTAGAACAAAGGCGGGGCTGCGAGCGCTAATTGGACGGCTAGGATCTCTCGCCGTTAAAACAGTAACTGCGCCGACCAATCGGACACACGATAAATAGACATACAATTATAATCGAAGCTTCTGGAATAATAGACTCCGCCTTTTACTATTTATCGAAGTGGCTATTGGTGCCCTCAAACTCCACCCCCAAAATTGAATTACAAACTCGAGTTAGTTAGAAATAACTCACGCCATACATCTTAGTATTCAGCAATATTTTAAAATATCAGCGATTAAGAGGACTTAAAACCCAAGATCCATATCCTACCTGCCTAAATAAATATCTTAAATTTCCATTTAGAAAATAAACATCAACAATATTTGAACTTAACCTATAATAAAAACAGCTTATTTAATAAAACCTGTACTAAACCTAAATCTCAACACTTTAAAAACACCTACCTAGGAACATTATACATTAATCAGTAAATCATTTATATACACATACAGGAATCGAACCCGCACTACTGCGGAGAACATAAAAACTTAACAATTCAAACAGTACGACGCAAAATTCCAAGAATTAATCACCGAGCGGCGTAAACAAGTGACGTCACGCGAACCGCGCCGCAGCGGCCGAGATATCGCCGAGTGACACATAACTAACAACTCGCTCGCGTAGAAACAGCCTATGTCACAAGCTCCACTCACACTGATAAATATAAGATAACATATAGCCATTGTAATTATCAAAACAAATAGTATATACAAGTAATAAATACACATATATTAAAATAAAAATTTAAAATTTATTAATTAATAACAAATTTAGTAAGCAACATAGTGTCTATAGAATTTAAATCACAATAAAATCATTATTAAAACAAGAATAATACAACAACATAGAAAATAAAACATTAAGAATAAATAGCATAAACATAAACTAAAATCGAACCCGCACCATTGATCTCGTTGTTACAAAGTACAAATAATTCAAGTGAAGCAATACACAATTATTATAAGAATAAATTCCTTAGGAGCGATAAGGTCTGACGTCACGCGAACCTCGCCGCAGTTTGCGATAACACTGAGTGGCGCGTGAAGCTTTATAGATATAATTTAAATAGTTAAGATCATTAGCAAACAATAACAAATTACGTTAAATAGGTATAAATCTAGAAGCATTAGCACTTAAAATTATTAAACAAACTATCAAAATTAGTTCATAATACAGTATTATACAAATTCAAACTATATTAGAATATAATAAGAGCAACATAGTAATATATAATAAAGAAAATAAAACATTGGAAATAATTCACATAAACACCAACTAAAACTATTGCAATTATTGGTACAAAGTACAGACAATTCGAGTGAAGTAAAACACAATTCTAAGAATAAATTCCTAAGGAGCGATAACGTCTGACGTCACGCGAACCTCGCCGCATCGTCGCGATAACATTGAAAGGTGCGCGAGAGTTTATAGGTACAATTTCAATAGTTATAGATCATTAACAAACAATAATAAATTACGTTACTGCGCATTCTTATCTTAATTAAGTATTTTTGGATAAAGATAGTTTTTAGTTATTGTTTATAAACCATACAATAGATAAATCTCAAAACAATTCAGCAGTATAATTAATATAGTAAAATACATACGATTACATTCACCATAACGACATAACTAACGAAATACAATAACATAATTTACCCCTTACCCCTAACCTCACCCCCCCTGACGTTAAGTCAGCAATTACTTGACCTAGGATACCCGAGTAAGGGCTCATTTTAAAGAACTTTTTAAAAGCAGTAACTTTACTCAAACCGATTCATAAAATTGTAGAAAATAAAAATAAATAAAAAGTAAATTAAAAATTAAAAATCACAAAACAGTTTAAGATAGCATAACATAGTTTATAAGACAAATCGCCAAGGCGCATCTTATTAACTAAGTGACTAATTGACCCACAGACCATATACATCTGTGGATTATATAACCACTTTACAATATATTGTATATAAACACATTTACCTGACTAATATTGATGTAAATAAGTATCACACTCGACGTCAGCCCTTGACCGGTGAACTGCTAGTCGGTACACCACATCTGCAAACAAAATAAACAAAAGCATTAATAAATAATATATATAATAATAGACATCAACTATCAAGTCACCAGTGTACTTTAAAGCTCGAGACAAAACTAGAGTGAGCCATATACACTCACGAGGTAACAAATCAACAGTCTGGTTCCCCTAACCAAAACAAAACAATAATGTTCCTACACAGAACCCCAGCCAAAGAAACAAACCCAAAAAATATAACACGACCTGCAGAGGGAAGCCCCCCCGAAAACACAGTAAAAAACACTGTAGCTCAAGTACGTAAAAGTATAGAATTAAAAATGAACGACACTGAGGAACATAGAAAAATTACTAGTCCAATAAAATCAAAATCGAAAACAGCACAAACAGCGAAACAGTCTCCCCAACAACTATCAACAGCAACATTAAGTCGGACGGCAGAAGCTAAAGCATGCCTTATGAGGATCAAGTCGCAAATTAACAACAGTCGCAACTTGCGTACAGATATAAAAAATGATGTTATAGAAGCAACCGAAAAACTGTACAAACTGGTTAAGGAAGCCGAAGCGGAAGTCGGAAAACGGATCACAACAGGGGGAAATCAGGAAAATAGGCATAAAATAGACAATGTAGAAATATCCACAGAAAAACAGAAAGAAGAAAAGGATAAAATAGAACTGAAACAGATTTTTGAGGAGCACAGTAAAATGCTGAAAGAAAATAAAGAAGAAATGGAAAAACTACAAGAAATACTGACAATGCACAGAGAAGAGCTGAAACAACAACAAGACAGGCCGCGTACATACGCAGAAGCAGCCCAACAAAAAAGAAAAATAGGGGAGAGAGCCTTACACTCTGTAGTAGTTACGTCTGAAGATGAAACGGAGACAGGTGCACAGTTATTTGACAAAATCAGAAGAACAATTAACGCAAGAGAAGAAGGACTGCAGATAGGCAAAATGAGAAAAGCAAAAGACAGAAAAATTATAATAGGGTGCAGGACGGAAGAAGAAATAGGAAGGGTGAAAAATAAACTAAAAGAGGCTGGGAATCTAAATATAGAACATATAGCAAATAAAGACCCACTTATCGTTATAAATGATGTGCTGAATTATAACACGGATGAAGAAATAATTAAGGCAATAAAAACACAAAATAGACACCTACTAACAAAAGAAGAAATGGATAAAACGAAGATAATAGTAAAATACAGAAAGAGAGCACGAAATCCACTTACTTCACATGTGGTAATCCAAGTGTCCCCCCAGCTGTGGAGAGCAGCCACCGAGGCAGAAGTGCTTCACATTGACGTGCAGAGGCTGAGAGTCTACGATCAATCGCCTCTCATTCAGTGCTCACGCTGTCTAGGCTATGGACATGGTAAAAGATACTGCCGGGACCAAATAGATGTATGCAGCCACTGCGGCGGAGCACATGTGAAAACCGAATGCGCGGAATGGATGGCGCAAGCACCGCCAACGTGCTGCAACTGCATAAAGGCAGGTCACGGCAGAACAGACCACAATGCATTTAGCACCGAATGCCCAGAGCGAAGAAAGTGGGATACGATCGCCCGGTCCACAGTAGCATATTGCTAAGGAGGACCACGGGAACTCAGATCAGACCGCCTCCCCAAGGGGCGCAGCGTCGACCCTCGTCGCCCAATCAAACCTACAGCGCAAACATCTTGCGACGAATGAATTTTTGCTGGAAGCAAAGACGAGGAGGGTCGACGTAGCGCTGCTCCAGGAGCCATATGTGGGAAGCCAAGGTAGAATGAGAGATCACCGGGGGGTGAGGATCTTCCAGGGGATAAACGGGCAGGGGGCCGTGGTCAAGTCAGCCATTGCCGTGTTCAATGACGGCTGGACTGTGACTCTCTGTCCGTCCCTAACCACGACCAACATCACAGTGGTGAAGATCCACACAGGAACCCGCAACTTAGTGGTCATCTCGTTCTACTTTGAGCCAGACAAACCCATCGGGCCATACCTGGACCACTTGGGGAAGGTGGTTGAAACACTGGGACCAAGTGGAATCCTCATGGGGGGCGACACAAACGCGAGAAGCATATGGTGGGGTAGCGCGAGCACTGACACAAGGGGGGAAGATATGACAAGTATGCTCGGACAATGGGGATTCCAGATACTCAACGACGGCCATGCTCCAACATTCGAGACAGTTAGAGGAGGTAAGCTCCTCACCAGTCACATCGATATATCGGCCTGCACGGAGGATATCCTGGATCTGGTGAGTGACTGGAAGGTGGACGACACCATGGCGAGCTCGGATCACAACGCAATAACGTTCACCATCAAGAAAAGCAAAGAAAAGTACACACAAGTAAAATTAAAAACTACTAGAAAATATAACACAAAGAAAGCCAATTGGACACAATTTAAAGAAAAACTTGAAGAGTTAATGGAAAATAACAAATTAACAGACACAGAAATAAGAAATATTAGCAATAAAACAAAGTTAGAGGAAGTTATAAATAAATACATGGAAATAGTTACAGAGGCCAGCAAACATGCCATACCATTAATAAAAAACAAGAACAACATGAACTTACCGTGGTGGTCCGAGAAACTCGCCAAAATGAAGCAGGAAGTCGCCACCAGAAAAAGGAGGATCCGATGTGCAGCGCCGGTACGAAGAGCCAAGGTCGTCGGTGAGTACCTGGAATCAAAAGAAAAGTATGAGAGCGAAGCGAAGAGAGCCCAAATAGACAGCTGGAAGGAGTTCTGTGAGAATCAGACCAAAGAGACCATCTGGGACGGCGTCTACAGAATGATAGGGAAAGTGTCGGTGAAGAAGGAAGACATGCCACTGAATTACCAAGGACAAACCCTAAGTGCAGAGGAATCGGCAAAGCGCCTGGCAGAAGTCTTCTACCCAGAAGACGAGCGAGAAGAAGACAATGCAGAACACCGAGCAATTAGGGAAGCGGCGGACCGTATTAATGGAGGACAAGATGATGATCATCAGGACCCACCATTCACAGTTCATGAAGTCCTAACGGCGGCAGAAAGCTTCAACCCAAAGAAAGCCCCTGGAGCAGATGGTCTGACTGCAGACATCTGTAAGCAAGCGATTCAGAAAAATCCGGAATTGTACCTGTCGCTGGCAAACAAGTGCCTTCAACTAGGCCACTTCCCGACCATCTGGAAGGAGGCCACGGTCGTAGTCCTCCGGAAGCCCGGGAAGGAGGATTACACAGACGCTAAATCGTATAGACCGATCGGCCTGTTGCCAGTGATGGGGAAGATTCTGGAGAAAATTGTAGTGGGGAGAGTGAAGTGGCATCTGCTCCCTAGGATGAGTACCCGACAGTTTGGCTTTATGCCACAAAGGGGTACCGAGGACTCCCTCTATACCCTTGTAAATTACATCCGAGACAGATTAAAAGAGAAGACTATTGTCACAGCCATCTCCTTGGATATAGAGGGGGCCTTCGATAGCGCCTGGTGGCCAGCTATTAGAGTCAGACTGTCGGAGGAAGAATGTCCGAAAAACCTGAGACGGGTAGTGGATAGCTACTTCGAGAGCCGCAGTGTCAGGGTTCGCTTCGCCGGGAGAGAGCACTTAAGAGGGACCACAAAGGGATGCGTACAAGGATCCATTGGTGGTCCCATCTTCTGGAACCTGCTCCTCGACCCACTACTCAAGGAGCTTGACCGGAGGGGTGTATACTGCCAGGCCTTTGCCGACGACATCATCCTGGTCTTCGCTGGAGAAACAGCAGAAATTCAGCGTCGAGCTAACGAAACCCTCTCCTATGTGCGGGACTGGGGAGTAAGGAATAAATTGAAATTTGCGCCTCACAAAACAAAAGCAATGGTCATAACACGGAGACTAAAGTACGACTCCCCAATCCTGCGTATGGGAGGGACCGACATCGACCTGACCAACGAGCTCAAGGTGTTGGGGCTTATAATTGATAATAAGCTCACCTTCAATAGGCACGTAGCGGAAGTATCCAAGAAGGCCATTGGATTCTACAAGCGTCTCAGTAGAGCAGCTAAAGTACACTGGGGCTTAAATCCAGAAATTATCAGGACTCTGTACAACGCAGTGGTGGAACCGACGATGCTGTACGCCGCAAGTGTATGGGCACCTGCCGCGAAAAAGAAGTGTGTGCGGAAACAGCTCGACGCGGTACAGCGTGGTTTTGTGCAGAGGATGACAAAGGCCTACAGGACCGTATCCCTTAACTCGGCCCTGCTGCTCGCCGGAGTGCTCCCTCTGGACATAAGGGTCAGAGAAGCAGCTTTGCTGTTCGAGACAAAGAAGGGGCATTCCGAGGGTGTAGTAGGGGATCGGGGGATGGAACGTCCTGTGGCCTTTGCAAACATGGATCATCCAGCTCAGCGAAAGCGTTGGGAGTACAGATGCCTGATAGACGGTGCAGAACTCGGAGGCCTCATCCGTGAATGCCCTAGCATATTCACGGATGGGAGTAAGATCGAAG